>OY292405.1:21237540-21277749 GCA_958496205.1 Idaea biselata | reverse complement strand
CCAATCAATCTGAGACGAGTTTTGCGTTCGCAACCGGCCCGTAAGCGTTGATGAGTAACCTGACTGATTATATATTACTTGATGTAAACAGAGGGGACGAACGGGCAATCTCCATATTGTGATTTCTTATAAAACTGTAATAATGTATTATAAATAAATAAGTAGCCGAAACGAAACGTGCATCCAAAACGTGCGATAAAACTTTTGGAGAATACATCAATAAATAAGATGAAAAATCGATATGTTTTCTTTATTTACTGTGGTCTTTATTACTGACTTACCTGTACTTACCTGAACTTCTACCCATGCTGATTATTAGTGTCAAGATGGCGGGACCAACTCGCCAATTAATAAATAAAGAAACTTGATTGATCTACACTAATATTATAAAGAGGAAAGATTTTGTACTTTTGTGTGTTTGTGTGTCTGTTTGTTTGTAATGAATAAACTCAAAAACTACTGTGGCGATTTCAAAAATTCTTTCACCAAAAGAAAGCTACATTATCGAGTAGTAACATAGGCTACTTTTGATCCCGATATTCCCACGGGATCGGGACTTACGCGGGGAAACCGCGGGAATCTGGTAGTTGATAGATAAAGATACTTTATATTCAGTACTTCAATTAAAACAATTAGTAGGTACCTCTTTAGTTAAAAAGATATTCAAGAAAAACCCTGGTCCCGCCATCTTGACGTCACGATGGCGGTTCCAAAGAGAAAAGCAGCTCGAAGGTAATAATCACTTGAAGGGGACAGTCGTCCTACTCTTTTCTCCATACAAACGTAGTCGACTGGTTTCTCCCTGGATAAAGATATTAGAAAATATATGTTTATGCCATAAATCCTATGGCAGCCATGACCATGTTTTGATTTTTTTCATTTTCAAATTTTTCTGAATTCTATTATGATTTTAATTAGATATCATATCATAGGGTTTAATCATGGCTGATATAAGACTTATGGCATAAACGTATTTGCTCTAATATCTTTATCCAGGAAGGAAACAGTCGACTACGTTTGTATGGAGAAAGAGTAGGTAACGGCAAGATGGTGGGACCAGGGTTTGACTGGAATATCTTTTAAACTAAAAAGGTACTTTTTTTTTAAACTGAGGTACTAAATCTGGCAATTTAATATTGGAGAATTGGTCCCGCCATCTTGACGCTAACTCGCGCTGTGGGTAAACTGCTTGGTTGGTTGAAACAGGCGGTCGGCCGTAAAAACATTGGCAAACAACAAACCAGTAGATCAGTAGGTAGGCAACACTAAACCCATACAAAATGACATTAGATCTTTGTGCCGATTTCATTTGCGCCATGTTGCGCTGTTGTCGCGCGTTTTCTATTGAAAGTGATAGTGACCGTCCGTGGAACTAATAGTTCCGGAGACGGTCACCATCACTTTTAATAGAAAACACGCCACATCAGCGCAACATGGCGCAGATCAAATAGGCACAAAATTCAATGCGCTAGCTATCATTGCAGGTCTTTCATATTTAACAAACTCACGGGCTGAATAATAATAAAAATAACACTATATTTTACTGGTATATTTTTATTTTCAACATTCACAAAAGAAACATAATAATTATACATATTGTATAAACTATTTTTTATTCTTATAAAACACAGTTAAAATTAAAAACTAAATTAAAACTAAAACTGATTAAAATAAAACTAAACTAAAAACTAAACTAAACTAAATCTAAATCAGCTAAAAACTTGGTAGAGGGAAAAGTGCCCAGAATACTGGCTGCATTGCCCCGTTGTATACAAATACTTATTTTCTGGGCAAAATACAAGCCAGCATTCCGGTCACCCGATGCCTCCACCAAACGTTTAGCTAGCTCTCTGTACAGCTCCAGAGCGGCCGGCCCCCACGGACCTAAAGTCTCCACCCCAAACGGCACAAACATGTAACCCCTATCTAGATTACTATATTTGTGCCGTTTAAGGTTTTCAGCTTTATCAGCGGCAGCTCCTGCCCGCACCGTGGTCACTGGAAGATGGGAAGGAGCCAGCGTGTCCACACAAGTGGCATCCCAAACTAGGGGCCTACCCATCTTCCAAGGAACGAGAGTCATTCCATCGGGTCTCTTGCCGTCGTCCCGTAAAAGTCCGTTAGGTTCTAAAGTTGACGGGACGCCGGCACTGCCGAAGGCCCGACGGATGACATCGTTCAGGCTGGAGTGCCGTGGTATCCTGCCCGCACTCTTTGGGCAGGATAATCCGTGGTGACCGAGCCGGTCTACAGGCTCTCCGCAATCACACCGGTGAGGAGCTGTACAGAAAGCACCTACACGAAGAGATGCGGCCAACCGAAATGTGTTATTGTCTAAAAGATTACCAATATTACGGGATGGCAGCGCCTGTAACCAAAGACCCGATTCCCATCGAGCAACGGCATGTAAACGAGCACGCTCTGCAGAAGAACTTGAAGTATATATCAGGTCATTGAATTCTAACGTGCAGAGCGGCTCGTCCCATTGCCTCTGAGACGAAGGGGCTTTTGGTAACGACTCCGTTGGGCAGGCTCTTTTCCAGCTTTCTGTTGCTTCATTTAAATAGTTTAACTGGCAATTTGGACTTATAGGTTCTAAAATTGTGTGTACTAAGCTCGAAGTACTGTATATACTTGATGAGCTCGGGAAGTGCGGCCTTGAGGAGCTGCTTCTCGTAGTCGTTGAGGCTTCCGAAGCCGAGGTTCTTCTCCACTCCGTTCTTGCCGAGCAGCACCGGGTTCGCGAAAATTATATTATTATTGTATAAACATTTCCCACACATTTCAGCTCCACATACGGTAACTTTGGTCTATCTTTATACAAACAAAGTAATAAATGGTAGATTATATTAAAAACTCAATTTATTTATCAAAAAATTTCAATGACCAATAAAAAAACAAATAGTTCTTTTCAAACAAATACGTAGTGAGGTTTTAAGACAAGTCGGTCGATGTGTTAGATTTTTTCAAAATTGCCTTATTAAAGAACAACCGATTAGTTCCACAAAAGGCCCATAAAAAAACAAAAAAATCGTCATAAATAAAAGGTGTAATAAAAATTCAATATGGACATTATATTTTTTAGGTTTCTTTACACATTGATACTTATATGCTACATAAATAATTAAAATATAAGTAATCTACGCCTGCATTTTACTTTTGATAGAGCTATTTAAATAACTTATTGGTTATTTTCGTATCGAAGAAGTTTCTACGGGCATATTACCCATAACCCATAATAATTCCATTCACTTAAGGCGCAATAAAATAGCGCTTTAAGGATGGCTTAAATTTGCTAATACGTGCTCTAAATTTAATAGGTTCTAACATACTGTGTGCCCCACTGCACGTATATTTAAATATCCCAGGTTTTCTTTGCATTTTTTTTGCGAATTAGTGCATTTGCCTTGCAATATCTTATATCTGGCGTGACGGGACATTTCTCTACCTGTATTCCACCTGGCTAGCTGACACATATAGCCTTATCGCTTATAGCGACCTCTTTCAGGCAACCTTTGGATAGCCAAGAACATCAGTAAATGTATGTAATTAATGCAGGTAAGTAACCACAATATATTTGTAAATGTGCAAAAAACAGGAAAAAAAGTGCATCAGGTTATAAAAAAACGCAAAAAGTTAACAAATTAATATACCTAGTAATTAATGAAATAAATGTAAAAACATTCAAAACTGTTCACAAGTTTAGGAAGTTAGAGTCGCAAATCATCATAATTACCTAATTGTTGCAAGTTAAAAAATGGTCAGTTGTGCTATAATGTTGCAAGATATAAAAAATAAACCATCAATTTAGTGTTATTCTAGAAGCTACGGAATGCGCGTGCCCCGACAAGGAACGCACTTGCCTACGTTTAACTTACTATCGGTTAAGAAACTCCTGTTAGAGTTCAAAGTGGGGGCTACAGTAGTTTGGCTAATGTTTTCCGTATGTTTATCAACCCTGGACGAACTTCTCCCCGGTCTGAATGTTCTTGATGAGCTCAGGAAGTGCGGCCTTGAGGAGCTGCTTCTCGTAGTCGTTGAGGCTGCCGAAGCCGAGGTTCTTCTCCACTCCGTTCTTGCCGAGCAGCACCGGGTTCGCGAAGTACGACGCTTCTGTGATGTCGGACTTTATGTATGCGCATTCTACTACGTTGGATTCGCCCTGTAACATGCAATCAATTACATAAATATATGGTACACAGAATATATAGAATATATCACACAGCATTAGTTAGCGTCAAGATGGCGGGACCAACTCTCTAATATTAAGCGGTGCGGTGTTGGTCTAGTGGTAGATACCCCGGCTTTCATTCTGAGAGTCGTGGGTTCGAATCCAGGCCGACCGCGCACCAATGTCTTTTTCTTTAAGAAAAAGATATGTGCGCTAATAACATCGCTCTTACGGTGAAGGAAAACTCGTGAGGAAACCAAAAATGTCCTAGGACTCACCACGGTCCGAAGACATTGGATATTCAGTGTTTTCTATGTATCCTATGGAAAAAAGTATAATATGTAGTATCCGTTGTCTAGTACCCATAGTACAAGCCTAGTGCTTAGTTTGGGGCTAGATTGCGCTGTGTGTAACGTCGTGCAATATTTATTAATTTTTTTTATTATTAAAACGTTATATTGTCGAAATTTTGTACCAAATTGGTATACTATTAAAAAAATAGAACTTATTTAGTTTAAAAAAAATATTCAAAATAACCCTGGTCCCGTCATCTTGACGTCAAGATGGCGTTTCCAAAAAGAAAAGCAACTCGGAGCTAATAATCACGTATTACATATTTAGTACCTTATTTGCCTATCATAATACTTATTTAGCACCTACAGTCAGGGAAAAATGATGGAGACAAAAAACCGTGATCTCGCCTAGAATCTAGCTAGATCAACTACATATGGGATTATATTATCCTCGCTGAAATACCTAGTCTGTGTAGAAATAAAATAGTTATATCGGTTAAAGTCTTTTATGAATTACTAGCTGCGTGCCGCGGTTTCCTCCGCGTAAGTCCCGATCCCGTGGGAATATCGGGATCAAAAAGTAGCCTATGTTACTCAGGGTGAATGTAGCTTTCTAATAAAGATTTTGAAATCGGTCCAGTAGTTTTTAAATATATTCATAACAAATATACAGACGCACACACACACAAATACAAATCTTTCCTCTTTATAATATATTAGTATAGATTAACAAATATTAAGCAAAGACATTTTTCGGTTTGAATCGCGCGTTTCGAGACCTTTCCAGGTCTCGTTGAGCGTTGTAACAATGCTAAAAGTAATAAAAACCACGCGATTCAAACCGAAAAATGTCTTTGATTTCAATGCAACATCGCGAAAACAGAAGAAGAATCTAAATATTAAGCATTTTCTGTAGGTGCCAAATAGGTATTATGGTTATGGTATGTGTAGATATACTAACGTTGAGCCCCCTTAGCACGGCGGCCGCCAGCCGCGCGCCGGCGTACGCCATCGACAGCGTCGCCGACCCGCCGCCGGCCTTCGCCTTCACCACCTGGAACATATTATTAAGAGAATTGTTCAACAAATTGAAAACTGAGACATTCTAAGAAAGGTCTTCCAGGACCTTCTTCAGTCAATCCTGAAGAAGGGACCTGGAAAGGTCTCGAAACGTTGAGCGTTATAACAATGTTAAAAGTAATAAACATCATGCGATTAAAACCGAAAAATGTCTTTAACTTCAATACAACATCGCGAAAACAAAAGAAAAATCTAAATTGAAAACAATTCAGAAAGCAAGCGTGCTTTGTGTTTACCAAAATGTTTGAATATCTTCGATGATATCATACGGTTTACGGAAAATTAATCTTACACTTAAAATACCGTCTCAGTCAATGCTTTGACCTTGGCCATTCATTTTGATCTCGACGAAGTACAGGAATGATTTAAGCAACATTTGGTGCTGTCATTACTTGGATGGGTGACCGATAATGTGTATGGCTAAATATCATTTCTTGAGCTCCTTTGTGCTTCGGAAGAAGCAGTAGTAGGTCCCAAGTTAGAGGCCTTAGGGTGACCTGACAACTTTAACACTAGGTAAGACACACCACTATACATACAGTTGTTATCTCTGATAGCAGTCAAGATTGGTTAGATCAAGTTAGACGGACTTACCTCGGTACCAGCCTCTTGTATCCTCTGGGTCAAAGCCTCGATCTTGGCCTTGTCGGTCAGGTTGACCTTGGGCTGACTCTGACTGAGCAGAGGTATGATGGTGACCCCGGAGTGACCTCCGATGACGGGGATGGTGACCCCGCGAGGGTCGACGCCGTTAATCTCTCCGATAAAGGCAGCTGCTCGCACCACGTCCAACGTTGTCACTCCTAGGATGCGTTTGGGGTCGTATGCGTTGGCCTGGAAGAGAGAAAATTATACAATGAAATACTAGGTTGGGTGTGCCATTCCTCTCTTTGTGGTCACGTGACATCTCAACAGATGACGTAGAAGACCATGAAAATGAGTAAAATTTTTTTTTTTTTGTTTATTTTTAATTATTTAGGATTTTTTGATCAGAAGGTGGTTCCAGGTGCTCTATCAATATGTACCCAGTTCTTTAAGAGTCGATCCTATGGGTAGACACGCAAAAATTTGTTTATATTAAGATGATGTTCAACTACTCATCATTCCGAAGAGGTTCTCATCAGATGATCAACCCAAATTAAAAAAACTTTTTATGAGACCAACTAGAAGCCTTTCTAATAAAAAAAAACCATCGCGATAGGATCTTAATTAACTGAGACCTCAAGTAAACACAAAAAATCATAATTGAAATCCTCCTTTTTTGGAAGTTGGTTAAAAACAATCAACTCTTTATTATTTATCATGTACATTATGTGGAGATGAGTAATAAATAATGTAAGATACATAACAACAGTACACATGATTCCTACGTGATGCTGATAAGATAAGAGAACAGTTATATATTATGTATTTGCTATTTGTTATGTGGTACTGACTGATAAACCAACCTAATACTCAACATTACACAATGTGTGTGTGTACGCTTCTTTTGAAGTGGGTGCAAAGGTTATAGATTTTTTTTGAGCTAATTTAACTTTCCCGATCATGTGGGAGTATCGAGATAAAAGTCACCTTTTAGGTATGAAACCCTTAAAATGGTACATAACAAAGACCCGCAATTTATTTGACTCAACTTTAACTTACTGAGTAGCAGTCTAAGTTGCGTCAAAAGTAACCAAGTTGTATTGACAAAATGCTATTTCTTTGAACATACCTTCTTCAAAACCTCAGAAGCGATAGGCACCATAGAGTTGACGGGGTTGGTGATAATGGCTAGGATGGCTTTAGGAGAGTTCTGTGCGACGCAGGCGGCAAGGTCTCGGACGATGGAGGCGTTTGTATTGAACAGGTCGTCGCGCGTCATGCCGGGCTTGCGGGGGACTCCCGCCGGGATCACCACCAGGTCCGCATCTACAATATTAGCTCAGAATTATTTGGGCCAACGAAGGCTTATGGAATGTTGTCAAAATAAGTGTTTAGTTCTGTGTCGCATGTTAGCAGATAGTTAGTAGGTAGGTAACTATTAACAATAAAATCGTAGGTGTCTTTATTAAGTGTAGTACCTAAATTTACCTTGCAAGTGAAATTAGACCTCGTAGCGGATACGGACTTTCGTTGGTGATAGTACATGAGCATGATACATCTTAGATCAATTACCAATATTTCCCATCAGGTGAGATAGTAGACAAACCCTCATCAATCATTTATTTTAAAAACATATTAACAAATCTATTAAACAACTAGCTTATGAAATAACTGGCAGTTATCTATCACTCGGAAAATAACAATAGATCATATTTAAAGTTCAAAGTGTTCATAAACATGTAATATTCATCATTGTTACAATGATACCACTGTTTGTAGAATTTACTGCACATAAAAGTGTTAATTGACACTTATTTATGTCAAGTAAACAATTTTGCAATGAGAGAAAGATGCATAACAGCAATTATTTCGCGCAGACATTCCGCGCACTGGATTATGTTATTGATGACATGACTGACAATAAGTACGGACATAGTGGATAGTGTTAAACAGTGGGGGATCAGTCATTTAATGTGAACTTAATTGTTGGGTTTTAACTTCGTCTAGGCAAATTTTAATTTAAAAAATCTGAGGGTGTTCATGGAAACAGAAAACATGTTTATTGTTCTGGTCGGTGCTGGAAATAATATCTAAAACATTAAAACCTTTTGCGTAGGTTATATTTTCTTCAACTCGGGTTAGTTTCCATACTGTTCCTTATTTGTACTGTGGTTTGGCGATCAAGTCGTCAATTTTCAAAAGTGGAACATGTTTTGAAACAAATGCGAGTTCCATATATATTCTGAGTTAGTTGGTAGGAACCTACTTACAAGTTCCCCCATGCCAAATTTACATTAATTTTATGGTGTTAGCTTGTTAGACACACATAGTCATAAAACATTTATTTTTTTAACATTGTTCTATGTCAATTTTTGTGATAAAAATTAACACAAGGTTAATTTTTTTAGGACATAAGATTTTATAACTCCTAATCAGTCAAGGTTTAATGTTTCATTATTTTATTTATTAGTAGCACATACAGGTTATTAACATCCTTGAGAATTAATTTTATCATTGATCTTGACTTTATAGGTTAGGTTACATAACATTTGTGCTGCAATAACTTGCTTGTTTTTCTCTAAAACTTACTTTTAATGGCATCAGCCAACTGTTCGGGGCCTTTGTGGCCCGTGACCTTGGCCGGGGTGTTCATGTGTGAGAGGTCCACGGCGACGCCGGGGGTTACGGGCGCAAGGTCGTACAGGGCCAAATGGGATACTAAAGGATTCTGCTTCAGAAGTAAGGCCAAAGGCTGGCCAATGCCTCCAGCGGCGCCAGCTACCACCACTTTGAAATTATTCTAAAAAGAGGAAGAATAATATTTCTACCATGTTCTATAATGTTGTGCTTGTCAATAATAATTTAAGTTTTTAAAAAGAGCAGATCAGGCATGCTCAAAGTTCAAAAGATTCAGGGTAAGTACCTGTGAGCTGGTGGAGAAGTTCTTGCCTCCATTCTGGATGACCACAGCGGTAACGGGTTTTAGCACTCTGGAGAACATTTTTCTGTTTTTTCCTGGTCTGGAACCACTAAATAAAGTGATATTCTATGTGGAGGACTGGAAGAAGAAGTGGAAATCCAGCTGACCCCGGCGACCTTCCGAAGATAACTAGTGATGTTATGACGTATGTCAATAATTTACGCACGTCACGTTTACGTCATAATCGATTCCAATCGAATGGAAAAGTTCGGTTCGATTGCCGAAGGATATTGATCGCGTAGCGAATAGGCGCAACGTGTGTGGTTAGCTTTTTTTGGCAGTTATGCTGCCACCATTGGACAAATGTCAAATAAACGTCAATCAATTTTTGACATTTCAGTGACGATTCGCGAAAAATATCAAAACAATTTATACAAATTGTTTAAAATTCATATTTCTTGTAAATAAATTGTGATCTCAAGCTACCAAAATGAATGTATTACAAGCCGTTAAGATGTATATTACGAAAATGACCGAAGAAAGTGGTCCAGGGATGAAAGTTATTCTAATGGACAAGGAAACAGTGAGTTCGCCTAATACGCCTCAATTATAATCGTGATTTTAAACCAATTTCCACAAACAAACCGAAAGTAAACACTATACTAAATAATTCAATGAATCTGGACCGTAATTTCCCATCAGCAAACCATTAATCTTTGCGAATTTCATCATAAAACTACCAACATAATTTCTCTAAAATTTCCCTTTTAGACCAGTATTATCAGCATGGTGTACAGTCAATCGGAGATCCTGCAGAAAGAAGTATACCTCTTCGAGAGGATAGACAGCCACTCCAAATGGGACAACTTGAAACATATGAAGTGCATTGTTTTCATACGACCCACCTCCGAGAACATTGCTCTTCTGTCTAGAGAGCTAAAGCAACCCAAATATGGAGTTTATTTCATTTGTAAGTGTTCTTTATAGGTATTTATATACTTACTTATGTTCCGATTGAATGCACAGCTCACACCAATCCTACTAATATTATAAAGATGAAAGTTTGTGACAATGTATGTGTGTTACTCAATCACATAAAAACCGCTGAGCCGAATACCATGAAACTCGGTATGTAGATAGCTGGAGACCTGGAATAACAGATAGGCTACTTTTTATTTCAATATTCCCGTGGGATTGGAATTTACGCGGGTGAAAGCACGGCACAGCTAGTATACAAATAATACTAATAATTAAAAATTACTCCCAGACAAAGTTGAGAGAAAATAAAATACATCAACTATATTTCAGAAACTTAGAACAAAAATCTAAATGTTTTTGTTTATATTTTATTGACTTTTTCCTTTAAAACAGTTCTTTGTTTACATTTTTGATCTAAGTATCTGAAATAAAGTATAGTCTAGGTAGGACACAGTATTGAACACATTTACACAACATACACATTTTGAAAAGTATATAAATAGTGGACCCTAGTTCAAAATCATTTTATCAATGTATTTTGTACTTTACCATAATTTATCAAAATTGGTGCAGCATTGGCATCAAAACCTAACAGTGGTACTTAATAATTGACCACATCTTATTTGTCTGTCATCTACCTTATCTTACCTTTGAAATGAAACCTTATATTCTGACTGACTGATCAAGGCACAGCCTAAACCAATGATAGTAGATAGCTGAAAGAAGAGTGTGTTCTTTATATGATGTAGGCATCCAACAAGAAAGGAATTTTGTAAATTCCCACAGAATGGAGACATATACAGATAAAACCACGGGATGCAAGTAGTATAATAAATAATAGATTGGTCCAGATTTCAGTAACATAGTAGCAAAGACAGACATCAAAACCCTGGCTGAGTGTTATGAGCTGATGAGTTTTAAAAATTCTCGCAGAATCGAACCAGGAAAAACTGTGGGATGTAAGTCTAATGATAAAATGGTTCAGATTTCAGTAACGTAGTAGCGAAGACGGACATCAAGACCCTGGCGGAGTGTGATGAGCAGGAGACGGTGCGGGAGGTTCAGGAGGTGTTTGCGGACTACCTCGCCGTCGACAGGCACTTGTTCTCCTTCAACATCGTCGGCTGTCTGCAGGGTGAGTTATCTACACTAATACTAGATCTTTCTGCTGTTTTCGCGATGTTGTATAGAAATTAAAGACATTTCTCAGTTTGAATCGCGTGGTGTTTATTACTTTTAGTCTTGTTACAACGCTCAATGTTTCGAGACCATTCAAGGTCCCTTCTTCAGGAACAAAAGAAGAAGAAGGGACCTGGAAAGGTCTAGATAAATTCTATCCATAGATTAATTCTTTCTAACTACTGAACCGATTTCTGTAAATTATTTTACCATTAGACAGCTACATTATTAAGTAACATAGGCATAGTCTACTCTCTGAAGCGTCGGGCGAATACACGGCTTAAATAGAGAAGGTTGCGGGTTTGATTCTTGCTAGGAGCAAGTATTTATGCATAAAGTCAAAGGCATTTTTTTTAATTTACTAAGAGCAATGTTTTTTTTTAAACGTCGACGAAACAGAAGCGTCTTGAATTATTTCTCAAGTTTACTAAGAATAATAAACTTGCCTGAAAACTTTTCGTCACATTTTCCGATGATCAATTTTGGAAAAAACAATAATTGGTAATTATGGCACTGAAATAAAACAATTTACACGCATTTACAATATAACAGGTTTCACAAAAATGAAGAATCGGGACAAGGATGCGTGAATCTAGGCGTCCCGTCACAAACAGAACTCCCCACATTTAGTCTTTTGACTATAATCAGACCATGACAATAAAGTATAATCAAATGTTGTGTGGAGAAAAATACCCGAAAAACTAAATAAAATTAATGTTTTTCTTTACTTCACAAAAAATTGAGGGTAGTTGAAAAACAATTTTTAAAAAAACAATGCAGCAACTGTCAAAATAACTTCACTTCATTCAATTTCTTAACTATCCCATCTCTCTGACTACTTTCTCTAAATTCTTCCCTATCCTTTCTTCTTTCTACCACCATGGCATTGGCGACACCATATAAAACCTTAAAAAAGAACCGAGACCTTTTTGAAAAACTACGAGCCCATAAAAGCTTAAACGACCACCAATATCTATACAGTGTTGTAAAAGAAGACTACACCAAAACTCTAAGGGAGCATGAAGAAGTGAAACTGAAGAAATTTTGTCGTCTTTTCTGCATGAATCTGCTACAGAAATGGCGCAGATCTGGACGCAATTCTAAAGCGTTTGTTAAGAAACAAAGCGTTTGGTTGTGCCGTGAAATCTTCTGGCCATGTCTTGGTGAAACTGTGAAAGAGAATCAGACTGAAGAAATTGCTTTGGCGTTGGCACATGCGACTATTAATGCTTATAAACACTGCTTTCGCCCGAAAATGGCTCGGGCTATTAAGTATATCGTTGAGGATTCAGAGGCTCTGCGTAAAATTGAGGAAATTATTCCACATGACTTTACTGCGTAGTATTTAAATGTAAAAGTACTAATTTTATTTTTACTGTATTACTAACGAAATGATATTTTTTTATAATAATGTGTTATTAAATGTTATAAATGTTCTATGATAAATTAATTTTGTATTATCTACCTAATATTATTCTTTTAAAGTTTTATCATTGCGGTGTGGGTTTCAATTTTATTTTAATAAAATGACTAATATATTTTAACTACATTTTTGATTAGTTTTTTCCTGTTTTAAATATTACCTATACATCCCACCCAGGCCTATACTATAACTTGAATTAAAATTACTTAAATGGTGAATTTTTTCCTTAATATTGGCTTGCTTCCAAGGAAGTGTGGTGTCAGGCAGGCGACAGACTAAAAAAATATTGCCATTAATCTATTTGCTGTACGTATTTTCTGTGATGATGACCTTATCTACTTTGCCAACCCCAATTATTTTGGGGTTCTAGCGGACCCCAGAGGGATGCAATCTGAAACATCGCTCAGATGAGAAGATGAGCGTTACCTCTATAAGTAACGGTTTCAGAAACTTAAGTCTTGATCCTGTGGGAATATCGGGATCAATATTCCAACGGGATCAGGATTTGGTTGAAAATTGGTGGGGAGGTAGCTTAGAACCGGGAGAAGGATTCCCCTTCCGATTTACGGTATCCTATTACTTTTGATCCCGTAAATCGGAAATCGGGAGTTGTGCGAGTGAAACCGCGGGCCGCGGCTAGTCTATACTAATATTATAAAGAGGTAACGTTGCTTTGTATGTATGTATATTGGGGGTAATCTCTGAAATTACTGGACCGATTTCAGAATTTCTTTTACTAATAGAAAGCTACATTATGGAGGAGTAACATAGGCTACTTTTGATCCCGATATTCCCACGGGATCGTAACTTACGCGGGTGCTAGCTAGTCGCAGCTAGTCGTTTATAAGTAAGGACGTTAAGGTGTAAATGTCATTATGAATTTTGAGCTGAAAACATATCTAGTAGACATATAATTCACTTAAAAAGAGGTAACATTCTTCTCCTCATCTGAACAATGTTTCCCTCTGGGGTCCGCTAGAACCCCAAAATATTTGGGGTTAGCACAGTAGATAAGGTCATCATTACTGACCATACCTACTACAAATAGATTTGGCAATATTTCTATAGCCTGCCGCCTGCCTGACACCAACCCTCCATGAAAAGTACAGTAGATAAGTCACCCATCATATAAATAAATAAATAAATTGTGTCAACAACACACAGCGCTATCTAGCCCCGCGATAAGCGACTAAGCTTGTGTTACGGTGACTAGACAACGGATATAATACTCATCATATATGATAGAGATATATGTCATCATGATATAAGATATATGTCATCATATATCATCATATATCATATATCATATCATATATGTAGCATACATATAATTCCCCCCCGGAGGTCGGCTGTGGAACCAGCAGCATCTGGCCCGCGTGGCTCAAGGCTTGCTCTCGGTGCTGTTGTCGTTGAAGCGACGCGCCGCCATCCGCTACGAAGCCGCTTCGGAGCCCGCCGCGAGACTCGCTGAGAAGCTTAGGGACCTGGCGAGAAGGTAACACTGCTTTTTGCTTTAAAACTTTAGTACCCGGCCGGATTCGGACCCGCGACTACTGGTAATCCGAACCAACCCGCTTCGCCACGGGTAATCAATCCTCCCGCCAAGCCGAAGCAACTTCTCGTGTTCTTGCGAGTAAGGCCTCGTAGTGACATCTACTCCCATATTATTTTTATATTAATACTAGCTGACCCGGCAAACGTTGTTTTGCCTTATAAATTATAGATAGTAGCCGATTCTCAGACCTACTGAATACGTATACAAAATTTCATAAAAATCGGTCAAGCCGTTTCGGAGGAGTACGGTAACTAACACTGTGACATGGAAATTTTATATATTAGAAGATAGATTATCCCATATTAGATTAATTTTGTACTGAAAACAAGTATTAGGATAGTTTTTGGGGAAAATTGTCTAGACAAGAAAAGGAAAAAAAGAAATAAACGTCTACAAAAAATTCGTTTTCGCTTCGCCGCGAGTGAATTTTTGAAGTCGTATTTTTCCTTTAAAACATTTCCAGTGAATCTAACATATAAAATCGTTTTTTTTTCTTGATGTGTGCTTGTCCGAATAAACGTATTCTTTCTTTCTTTTCCTTTATTTAACCAGTATATTTATTGTTTAGAGAGGCAGTATTGATAGAGAATAATGTGCCCTTCAACGGCGACATCCCGGTTCCACAGCTGCTCATCATAGACCGGAGAGATGATCCCGTCACGCCTTTACTGAGTCAGGTTAGTATCATTTCCTATAGACGAAGACTTTGCCTGTAGATTGTCACCACCCATTCTGGCCTACGTCAATCGATTTGTCCGTGTTCTGACACGTAACAGTTACAATAATGATAATAAAAATAAATAATAAATCATTTATTGCCAAACAGTTTTTTCTACTATCCTGTTTGGAAAGTTTAATTTTCGTGGGTAGATAGCCGGGTGGAAAATTGCTTATTTCATCCCTAGGGTGGGAAGTATTTTTTTTTCTTAATTTTTCTTTTGGTCTTTGAGGCTATGATAATTGAGTTACGTCATAATGCCATGATAGCATGACACTTTTTAGATGCAGGTCTCATGACCAACTCGATTACATGGTAATGTAACGTTTCGTTTCTGGTAACGTGACGTGTTTCTCAAAGCTTTTCTAATGTTGGCAGTATGTGTATTTTAATTATTTTTTCTCTAGAATATTAACTGATTCTCAAGATACCTGTTTTATTAAATAAGCGTAAAGTATTTTAATTTCCTCCAAAAAAAGAGTGTTTAGCTCGGGTGAAACACAAATTTCAGAATTGAAGTTGAAATGTGTAATTTCACGTTCCGGTCCTTCGAGCCGGATCTTCACAGTCGAAATAAAAAGTAGAGTATCTAGCTCGGGTGAAATAACCCATTTCACCTTCGAACTGAAGCTGAAATGTATCATTTCACGATATGGTCCTTCGAGCCGGATCCAACGTGCTTGTACTATGACAGTGGACGTACCAAGCCATGGTGCACGAGCTGCTGACCATCAGCAACAACCGCGTGTCTCTCGCGCACGCGCCCGACGTGCACAAGGACTACCGGGAGGTTGTGCTGGACGCCGAGCACGACGAGTTCTATGCTAAGGTACGAGCATTTATTCTATGTCTATTTTATTCACAAACTAGCATAATATAAACTAAATATGATATAGCCTATAGCCTTTCTCAATAAATGGACTATCCAACGCTGAAAGAATTTTTCAAATCGGACCAGCGGTTCCTGAGATTAGCGCGTTCAAACAAACAAACAAACTCTTCAGCTTTATAATATTAGTATAGATTTGACGCTAAGGTTTTTACGCTATTTTTATTCTTTGGCTTTTTTCAGTATACCCTGAAACTTCACGAGTTCTCCGCTAAGGTAGTTGGTCATTTTGACATTGTTTCAATGTCAATTCTCCACGAATTCACAGTTTCAGGGTATACTGATGAAAGACTGAAATTTATAAAAATATTACTCATCTTTTTACAAAACCGGAAAAAATTAAACATTTGTTAGACTTCAATTGTTGATGCGATCTAAGATGAAGCACACTGTCCTAGAACGTTCCTCATCACTGATGAGGTGATGATGATAATGATGAGTCATGAGTGAATCACTCGCGATTTGAAGACCCCAAATTGACAATAATAATTCGTCAATGGGCCAGCCATGGAAGCCATTTTGAAGCGCCTTTCACGGTCGGTACTTTAATGGGCCACCGCTTAAGTGTGGAATTTTGCACAGTGAGAGGTAACGTGTTACGTGCGCTGCGTATCTATACTAATATTATAAAGAGGTAAAGTTTGGATCGGTATATTGATGAATAATTTTTTAGTTGAATCTTCGTATCGTAACTGATGATCCGATAGCATTTCACCACTAGAATAAGCAATGATGATTTTGATACAATAAGCAATGATTATTACAATTTTATAAATGATGTTTTTCCAGAATTTATACTCGAACTTCGGTGAAATAGGTCAAACGATAAAGTCTCTAATGGACGAGTTCCAGAAGAAAGCGAAAAGCCATCAGAAAGTCGAAAGTATTGCCGATATGAAGAACTTTGTAGAACAATATCCACTGTTTAAGGTAAGCTAGTTTTACTTTTATTGTTTTACAAGATGGGAACCCGAAAACCATCGGGCTTCGGATAGTAAGTATGTGTCAAATTTCAAGTTTCTAGGTCAAGCCGTTACGAAGTTGCATACAATCGTTTCCAAAAATCCGTTCTTAGTGCTTACTTTCAACACCTAAAGAACCTGCGTTCCAAATTTCAAGTCTCTACACCTAGCCGTTTAGACTGTACGTTGTCCATCAGTCAGTCAGTCAGTGAGTTACACTTGCGTTTTATTAAGACGTATGATGATGTTTTATCTTTTCCTCGTTTTCTTCTTATTTCTTTAGACGAGATAACATCTTGAACTTCTAAAGAAGGTTACTTCCTTTGTTTTCTAGAAAATGTCAGGTACAGTGACGAAGCACGTGACCGTGGTAGGGGAGCTATCCTCTCAGGTGGCCCGCCATGCTCTACTCGACGTGTCCGAGCTACAACAGCAGCTGGCCTGCCACGCCGACCACGCTAGACATGTACAGGTAACTACGTGACGTGGGGGGGGGGGGGGGGAGCTATCCTCTCAGGTGCTACACTGCCACGCCGACCACGCTAGACATGTCCAGGTAACCACGTGTCTGTGGGGGGGGCTATCCTCTCAGGTGCTACACTGCCACGCCGACCACGCTAGACATGTACAGGTAACTACGTGTCTGTGGGGGGGGGGGGGGGGGGAGCTATCCTCTCAGGTGCTACACTGCCACGCCGACCACGCTAGACATGTCCAGGTAACCACGTGTCTGTGGGGGGGGCGGAGCTATCCTCTCAGGTACTACACTGCCACGGCGACCACGCTAGACATGTACAGGTAACCACGTGTCTGTGGGGGGGGGGAGCTATCCTCTCAGGTGCTACACTGCCACGCCGACCACGCTAGACATGTACAGGTAATCACGTGTCTGTGGGGGGGGGGGGGGGGAGCTATCCTCTCTATCCTCTCAGGTGGCGTGGTAAATAAAAAACAATGGCTAATCTCTAATTCGTCATTTTTTTTTACTAAAAGAAGGTTATTTTACTTATTAGTTGCATTAAAAGACAACTGAAATGTTTTTATGAACTCCTGAACACATTGTGGGAAAGATATTTAAGAAATTCTCGGTGGTTAAAAGATATGGGGTTTTCAATTTATCACTTATGTTTCAGTAAATAAAAATGTCTGGTTGGAACGAAGTTCCTTATCGCGCGTTACGAAAGGGGGCTTAACGGAAAAAAATAAGACCAAAAGTTGTAACGTCACTTTGCTATAGTTGTAAGGAACTTCGTTCCATCCGGATGTCCCTTGACACCTCTTAAGTTTTTTTTTAATTGTTTTTCAATATTTTGCATCTGACAGGACTTGAACCTGCAACTTTACCCGCAAGCACTTACCTAATCTAAATAAACGATCATCGTAACGTTTCAGAGTCTAAGATCCCTCCTACAAAACGACAAAGTGCGCGAACACGACGCGGCCACGCTGGTGGCGCTGTACGCGCTGCGCTACGAGAAGCATGCCTCCAACGCGCTGCCCGCGCTGGTCGAGGCGTTGAAGGCACGAGGTGGGTGGTATATGGCATATGTACGCGCTGCGCTACGAGATGCATGCCTCCAACGCGCTGCCCGCGCTGGTCGAGGCGTTGAAGGCACGAGGTGGGTGGTATATGGCATATGTACGCGCTGCGCTACGAGAAGCATGCCTCCAACGCGCTGCCCGCGCTGGTCGAGGCGTTGAAGGCACGAGGTGGGTGGTATATGGCATATGTACGCGCTGCGCTACGAGAAGCATGCCTCCAACGCGCTGCCCGCGCTCGTCGAGGCGTTAAAGGCACGAGGTGGGAGGCATATGCGTACTAGATCATTTTATAATTTTATTTTATTTTATTCGGAAGACAAACAGTGACAAAAACTATATAAAAAACTACCCTTACAACTAAACACCATTTATATATTGTCTCCGCATTTAAATAACTAAACGGCCATGAAGTCCGTCACAACATCCAGTATCACCAAAATATATTTATAGATATATATCATATAAATGTTGATCTAGAAAAACTACTCTGCACACAAAATAAATAATACATTAATACAGAATAAATATTATGAATAAATAAAAACTAATATAAGTACAAAACAAATTAATAAGAACTAAAAACGCAGTAACCAAAATGAGTTAAAAGTTTGCATTCAACCACCGACTTATCAATGCTCTCCTAATACTATTCGTAGACGTGTTAAAAAGCTCCAGTTCAGGGCGGTCAACCAGGGCATTAAGACTGTTCGCAGTTCTTATAAAGGGCAACTAGTCGGCATAATTTGCCGACTAGTCGGCATAATTTGCCGACTATTCGGCCCATCTCTAAAAAAAACGTGTGGCACTCGGGGACTGCCACGGTAAAGCTAATGCACATAGCATTTTTTATCAACTTATAATTTTTTTTATTTTATACCACGTTGCCACGGTAGGCGGAGTGGGGTTAGCTTTTTTTCGTTACGATATTTCTTCATTCAAAGCTCAAAGCCCGCGATAAAAGCTATGCAATAGCTTAATACTTTTTCTCATTGCCTCACTGACCAAAATAGCTAGGATAATCTAAATCTATATTTATACTAGCTGACCCGGCAAACGTTGTTTTGCCTTATAAATTATAGATGGTAGCCGATTCTCAGACCTACTGAATACGCATATAAAATTTGGTAAAAATCGGTAAAGCCTTTTCGGAGGAGTACGGTAACTAACATTGTGACATGGACATTTTATATGATCTGATCTATATATCAACGCAGAACTCAAACAGCTGGGCTTAGAGACATGAAATTTGGAGAGTGTGTCCTTTGTGGCGTGTAATGATTCACCTTAGTTAATCATTATTATCATTATCCCTTATCATTATTAAGGGATTTTGGAAAATCCCGTGGGATCGGGACTGACGCGGGTGAAACCGCGGGACGCAGCTAGTTGGTCCATAAATTCGCACTAGGTATACAAACATACCTAGTACTTCAAAAAATTATCGGTTATATGTAATCAATGTTTGGAATCTAACTTAATACATACTTATTAATATCTAAATGAAATATACCTTAATATATAACATTATCAGACTTATATGTTAACGGTAAGCCATCCCCTATATTGACGACGTAAAACACAACGATATCGCGGTTCAGAAGGTACTACTAGCGACATCTAGGCACGTATTCTGGAACTAAATCCTCTCAAAATGCATCCCTTCAGTGTGGTTGGACCAAAGGTTGCCTGGGAGAGATCGTTTTAAGCGATAAGACCGCCCATTGTGCCACCTTGTTTAAAGTTGTTTTTATCACTAAATTCTCGCGGGGTCGTCAGTTGTGGCAGCACTGTCTTTGCGGACGCCGCGAGAAACTTGTTTTTACCGCGCAAAATGACGCGTCGCGTCTAATTTCTGATTAATCGGCTTTTTACATGGCCGACGCGTGTGCTCTCTTTTTAGGGTTCCGTACCCAAAGGGTAAAAACGGGACCCTATTACTGAGACTTCGCTGTCTGTCCGTCTGTCACCAGGCTGTATCTCATGAACCGTATTTAACTTTTCAACGAATGTTATATTTTTTACATTAAGAACGCGGCGACGGTTATACCATTTCCATACAAACTTAATACCAAAATAAATTATGAAAAACTTAGTTTTCTACCTTAATATCGATATTATTCGGATTAAGATTTTACTTTTAAAGGGTCCCCACCGCAAGGTTTTCCAAAATATTCATTCGAAATGAAATAAAACGGAGAAACATTTTGTTTAGAAAATTTATTTACAAGGAAAAATAGCATTCAAAAATTTTCACTTGCGGCGAGGCTTGAACTCGCGCCTTTGGGTCGGTACCCCAACGTCCTTACCAACTAGACCACGCAAGCCATGTCCCGTGCCGCGAAAACTTCCAATGCTATATTCTCCTTTGATTTTACGATTAAGGCTCGTTAGAGCGCCATCTATCTAACGCTACAGGAACAACTTTCCAGTTGTTTACACCTGCGTCGTAATGGTTAACTTTACAGTTAACTCATTAAACGTAAGATGTCGCTTTTTCCATTACTATAAATTTCTATTAATTTTTGTATGTAGTTCAAGGCTATTTTGTTTAGAAAATTTATTTACAAGGAAAAATAGCATTCAAAAATTTTCACTTGCGGCGAGGCTTGAACTCGCGCCTTTGGGTCGGTACCCCAACGTCCTTACCAACTAGACCACGCAAGCCATGTCCCGTGCCGCGAAAACTTCCAATGCTATATTCTCCTTTGATTTTACGATTAAGGCTCGTTAGAGCGCCATCTATCTAACGCTACAGGAACAACTTTCCAGTTGTTTACACCTGCGTCGTAATGGTTAACTTTACAGTTAACTCATTAAACGTAAGATGTCGCTTTTTCCATTACTATAAATTTCTATTAATTTTTGTATGTAGCTCAAGGCTATTTTGTTTAGAAAATTTATTTACAAGGAAAAATAGCATTCAAAAATTTTCACTTGCGGCGAGGCTTGAACTCGCGCCTTTGGGTCGGTACCCCAACGTCCTTACCAACTAGACCACGCAAGCCATGTCCCGTGCCGCGAAAACTTCCAATGCTATATTCTCCTTTGATTTTACGATTAAGGCTCGTTAGAGCGCCATCTATCTAACGCTACAGGAACAACTTTCCAGTTGTTTACACCTGCGTCGTAATGGTTAACTTTACAGTTAACTCATTAAACGTAAGATGTCGCTTTTTCCATTACTATAAATTTCTATTAATTTTTGTATGTAGCTCAAGGCTATTTTGTTTAGAAAATTTATTTACAAGGAAAAATAGCATTCAAAAATTTTCACTTGCGGCGAGGCTTGAACTCGCGCCTTTGGGTCGGTACCCCAACGTCCTTACCAACTAGACCACGCAAGCCATGTCCCGTGCCGCGAAAACTTCCAATGCTATATTCTCCTTTGATTTTACGATTAAGGCTCGTTAGAGCGCCATCTATCTAACGCTACAGGAACAACTTTCCAGTTGTTTACACCTGCGTCGTAATGGTTAACTTTACAGTTAACTCATTAAACGTAAGATGTCGCTTTTTCCATTACTATAAATTTCTATTAATTTTTGTATGTAGCTCAAGGCTATTTTGTTTAGAAAATTTATTTACAAGGAAAAATAGCATTCAAAAATTTTCACTTGCGGCGAGGCTTGAACTCGCGCCTTTGGGTCGGTACCCCAACGTCCTTACCAACTAGACCACGCAAGCCATGTCCCGTGCCGCGAAAACTTCCAATGCTATATTCTCCTTTGATTTTACGATTAAGGCTCGTTAGAGCGCCATCTATCTAACGCTACAGGAACAACTTTCCAGTTGTTTACACCTGCGTCGTAATGGTTAACTTTACAGTTAACTCATTAAACGTAAGATGTCGCTTTTTCCATTACTATAAATTTCTATTAATTTTTGTATGTAGCTCAAGGCTATTTTGTTTAGAAAATTTATTTACAAGGAAAAATAGCATTCAAAAATTTTCACTTGCGGCGAGGCTTGAACTCGCGCCTTTGGGTCGGTACCCCAACGTCCTTACCAACTAGACCACGCAAGCCATGTCCCGTGCCGCGAAACATTTTGTTTCATTTTTACAGCGTAAATGACTATTTATTGGGAATAATATAAAACAAATGAGATGTAAACTAGTAATTTACGCTGGAAATATGAAAAAAATGTTTCTCCGTTTTATTTCCTTTCGAAACCCTTATTCCCTTAACCTTTATTCGCAAATAATAAATAAATAAATAAAATAAAATAAAAAAGCCTTTTATTTCTTACAGCAAGTATAAATTTACATGAAAAGGTTAGAATTAGTTTATCTTTAGAATTTGTTAGTAGTTTTACTTATTTTATATGTATTAATTTTATTTTTGATATCTATATATGTTTATTTAAATCTATGTTTTTATCATTTTTTAATCTATTGCTTGATCTGCAAGAACCCCTCTGTAGGTGAAGGCCTCCTCCAAAGATAGCCAATCCTCTCTAGATTGGGATATTTGAATCCAGTTTGGGCCAGCTGTTTTTTTGATATCATCTTCCCAGGTGGCCACAGGTCTCCCTCTGTTTCTTTTGCCTTGTGGACCTGTCCATGTGGTCACCCTTTTTGTCCATCTTTGGTCTCGTAGACGCGCCACATGTCCGGCCCACTTCCATTTTGATGATTTAGCGTGTATTAATCCATCCCTAGCCTTGGTGATGTGTCTGATTTTTGTGTGTCTTATTTTTTGTATCTTTTTAATATTCAGCATACTGCGCTCTATTCCTCGCTGGGTTGAGATTAATTTGTCCTTTATTTTTTTGTTGAACTTCCACGTTTGGCAAGCATACGTTAGGCACGGTAGAAGGCATAAGTTTAGCATCTTGGTTTCGCAAATAAATGATTGATTATTATTGATACCTTCCTACCTACCTTGATTATTATTATTAATTAGTCCGGTGGTATCCCCAGGAGTGGGAGACCAGCTCGTGAAATCGGTGGTCAATGTGCTGGAGTATGGAGGAGCTCACGCGAGGCAAAGTGACCTGTTTGGACTTCAGGATGCTGTCAAAATTACCAAACGATTGTTCAAGGTTAGTGCCTTAAACATGAACCTTGCTATTATAAAATAAGTTTTAAGACCAGGCCTGGTTTAAACCATTATTTGGTCATAGTAAATCATGGTTTTAACTAGGTCTGGCACTTGAAACTCATTTCATAATAGCAAGAAAAATGGTTTAATGTTAAAATTTCTAAGATGTTGTGTAGTCAGTCCGTTGTCTACTTTAGTACGTATAGTATAATTTAGAGCTTGCGCTGTGTACAACGTTCTGCAATATTTATTAATTTTAATTCGATCGGTGTTTCAAGATTTAATTCTACTCAAATTTACTCTCAAAAAGCTAAGTTAAAATGACATTTGGTGATTTCTCACCACATTTATACTTTTACTGACCATCCAGGGTCTAAACGGAGTAGAGAACATCTACACCCAACACACCCCGCTCCTGAAAGACACCCTGGAAGACCTGATCAAGGGGAAGCTGCGTGAGAACCTGTATCCGACCCTGGGGGGTGAGGAGCTGTCCTACGGCCGCAGACCCCAGGACATTATCGTGTTCATTGTGGGGGGAGCCACTTACGAGGAGGCCTATACTGTGCATCAGATCAACCAGGTACCTACCTACTGTTGTCTTGCCATACTACCACTTTGTTACTATTTTCTTTCCACCCCAGGGATGAAATAAGCAATTTTCAAAGAAAATTAATTTAGAAAAAACTTAAACTTTCCGAACAGAAAAGATTAAAATATTCTTGATTTTTCTTCTGTTTTGAATATTTCATATGTTTGATTCGAAAAACCAAACAATTAGAAATATATCAAAGGATCAATACTTCTGCAAAAACACAACGCATGATCGACGGAGAGCGGGATTCGAACCAACAACGCATCTTTACTCAATCCGGGAGCACTGACGACCGCTGTGTCGCGTCGTGTGAAAGCGCGACTGCAATCCAGGAGGTTGCGGGTTCGATTCCCGCTGGGTGCAAGTATTTATGCTTATAAAATAAATATTTGTGTCTGGTTTGGGTGTCCCTCTGTGTATAATATACAGGGTGTCCGGAGACCAGTGGATATCCCTGCATGGGCGGCTTGCGGGGAAGGGTTGGCTGCCCAGAATACGTTTTTTTTTTCTATCTCAAACGGTTCGAGCTGTACGTCACTTTTTAGTAAAAATTTAAAAATGCCTACTTTTTTGCACATTTCGGGGCATCACGTCCATAGATTAAGCGATAGCATTGTTTTTTTTTTTCGCCATGTGTTCACTAATATTGATGTTTGTAAATCACGTTGAAATTTTTTTTATTACTATAGGCAGTAACTTACAGGATGTCCCCAGAGATAGATTTATTTTTATAAACTTTACTTTCTGCTAAGTTTGAGCATCTGTGGTGTAAAAAAAATGTATGAAACCTGTCTGACCGACCGACGACTATTATACTAATAACTTTTTGTCATAAGTTACTAAGCTAGTGCTATGAATGCACCGAAGGTACTATCTTACATGAAAAAGTTGAAACAAGTATTGTACAAAAAATGACACTTATTAAGATTTAATATGTCATAATGTTACAGCAAATGCTCAAATTGTCCTCTTCTTGCCCTTATACAGGCCCTTAACCTTTTTATAAACGATATCTTAAGGGCACGATAGTAATTTTCTTTCTCCTATTTGTTGTGCCGCTTCGTGGACGCGTAGACGCAGGTCTTCAATTGTGGTTATGTTTTTTTTGTATACTTGTTCTTTTAAACATCCCCAGTAAAAAAAATCAAGTGGATTCAAATCAGGCGAACGTGTAGGCCACAATATTGGAACTAATCGGCCAATCCATCTTCTTGGATAACTTTCATTTAAATAGTTTCTCACTCTCACGGCATAATGTGCGATGAGTCAACGTGCAAAACAATTTGAGTATTTGGTGTAACATTATGACATATTAAATCTTAATAAGTGTCATTTTTTGTACAATACTTGTTTTAACTTTTTCATGTAAGATAGTACCTTCGGTGCATTCATAGCACTAGCTTAGTAACTTATGACAAAAAGTTATTAGTATAATACTGTTTTAGAATCCTTATGAAATAGGCAATTTTTCACAATAGTCGGTCAGACAGATTTCATACATTTTTTTTACATCACAAATGCTCAAACTTTGCAGAAAGTAAAGTTTATAAAAATAAATTTATCTTTGGGGACATCCTGTAAGTTACTGCCTTTAGTAATAAAAAAAATTTCAACATGATTTACAAACATCAATATTAGTGAACACATGGCGAAAAAAAAACAATGCTATCGCTTAATCTGTGGACGTGATGCCCCGAAATGTGCAAAAAAGTAGGCATTTTTCAAGTTTTACTAAAAAGTGACGTTCAGCTCGAACCGTTTGAGATAGAAAAAAAAAACGTATTCTGGGCAGCCAACCCTTCCCCGCAAGCCGCCCGTGCAGGGATATCCACTGGTCTCCGGACAACCTGTATATGTATTTACAAAAGAAAAATAAATATAAGTATTATATCCGTTGTCTAGTCTCCATAACACAAGCTTAGTCGCTTACCACGGGGCTCAGAATTTATTTTATTTATTTACTGACTTGACCAATTAGTCTACCTGCGACGGTGACTCATACGTCAAATCTAAGCATCCGTATTGTTCAATATAACACAATTTAGGCATGTTTGTCTACTTACAACTCTTCGTCGATCATGCGTTGTGTTTTTGCAGAAGTATTGATTCTTTAAAATATTTCTAAGAAAGCCCAGTGCAGGCTTAAGCACTTAAAAATAAAATATAATACCAAAGAATTCGTTTAATTTTAATCTTGTTATTTTTCCAGGCGTACCCGGGCGTGAGAGTAGTATTGGGCGGCACCACAGTGCACAATTCCGCGTCATTCCTCGACGAGGTGAAATCCGCTATGCAAGGGGTCCACAGAACTCACACGAGGCACATTAAGAACGTATGAGTTGTCAGCTCTCAAGCCTCTGTAGTAGGCCAGAACTGATTTTCCTCAGACGGTTACAGGGACAGTCTCCATACTCTTTCTTCATACAAACGTAGTTTACATTTTCCTCCCTGGATAAAGACATTAGAGCAAATACGTTTATGCCATAAGTCCTATATCAGCCATGACCATGCCCCTATGTTTTGTTTTTTTTGATAAAATTCAGAAAAATTAGAAAATGAAAAAAATAAAAACGCATGGCCATGGCTGTTATGGGACTTATGGCATATAATCTTTATCCAGGGAGGAAACAGTCGACTACGTTTGTAAAGTTTGTATGGAGAAAAGAGTAGGTAGACTGTCCTCTTTACTATTATTAGAAACATCAATTTTGAAAACAGTGCTTATTAAAGTTGAGGATATTTACTAGGTCCTGTTTATTGTGAAAACACGATTACAGAAAATTTTCTCTATAGAATAAAATCACAAACTTCCCTCTAAATTTTACAAATAAATAGAAATATTGTTAAGTGTGGTAAACACTAAGAAATAACGTTTATGTGTTAATATTAATGAATATAAACTTATATAAGGATATCTTATTTCCAAACTTAAAAACTTCTATTAAGTACCTATGTTTTTATGAAAAAATGCTTCCCATAATGCGTAAGTACTCCGCGTGATTCGAACCCGCGACTGCGGTAATCCCAACTAGCGCGTTAGACCGCTTCGCCACGAGTACTAAGTCGAAATAATTAAGAAAGCATTTAATTATAATATTCCAAATTTTTGTACGAAATCTTATTTTCTGTGATAAGTATTTTTGTTGACAATGATTATGTACCTACTAGAAATATTTTACAAGGAGAAATGCCTCATTAAAATCGTCCCGTGACCGGGTTCGAACCTGTACCCGTCGCTTGTCGCTGGCAAACTATTACGTTACGCGGGTGACACGGTGAATTGTGAATATGCATCTTCCCCTGATAATAGATTATTTTATTTATTTACATAATTGATGATAAGAAGATGGCTGTCTTAAGTAACCTCTTGTATGTAAAATAAGTCTGATTGTAAGTAACTTTAATGTTTATCGTCTGCAAATCATTTGTATTGTAATATAATATACTGGCCGACCCGGCGAACTTCGTATCGCCATCGGTCATATCGAAAAACAAATATCTTGACACTGGCAAGACGAGGAAAGTGGTAAAAGTTGGAAAATAAATAAGATTATACAGTATTTATGCGAAAATTATCTTTATAATTTTCTCATAACTTTTTCCCAACTTCTAACAGATTTTATCTTATTCTTCATGGATCAATAAAATCGGTCCAGCTTTTCTCGAGTGATTGCATTACGGACTAACACAAGTTTCTTTTATACATATACATAAGTAATAAGTACAGTACCTATTTATTTGTTAGTTAATTTATTGAATAAAGTATAATTATTTAATTGAAATGTATGTAGTTTCTTTTAACGGTATTGACATTTATATTTAATCTAAACTAATATTATAAAGAGGAAATATTTGTATTATTGTGTTTGTATGTATGTTTGTAATGAATAAACTCAAAAACTACTGGACTGATTTGAAAAAATCTTTTACCATAAGAAATCTACATTATGGAGGAGTAAACATAAGCTACTTTTGATTCCGATATTCCCACGGGATCGGGACTTACGCGGGTGAAACCGCGGGACGCAGCTAGTCGTTTATAAGTAGGTAGGGAGGCATGTAGATAAAAAATAAAACAACATGAAGTAATCTTCATTACCTACTGAGTTAGATCCATTTAAATCTCTCTAAAATCTTACAAAACTCATTGTAAACACGTAGATGAGTGTTATTCTCAAATATTTCGATGTATGTTTCTACCATGAGAAGCACTAGATACACAGAAAACACGGTCACTCCGGTCCACGTTCGACTCTTGGGGTTACTGTACGAAAAACGGGGACTTGCCTCCATTTTGTCTTCAAAATTCACTAGTAGAATCCATTTAAACTTGATTGTAAACTGAATATTAAGCACATACTCTGTTTACACAATCACGCGCGTTACGCCAAACGTTAAGATCCAGATCGGCGAGTGATGGTGCGTGTCGCGCGTGTGGGCTATGTATGTTTCTACCTTTATTGGTACATCTCACCTATGGACTATGAAGCTAATTACTGAAATTTACAGAAATGTTATCAACGGTACCTACCTAAAGTGGTTTATTTAGATAGATGGCTTAGCACGCACTGCGATTAAACGCCTGCGTTTTCCCGTAGGTCTGAAACCGCAAAAAATGCAAAACATAGCTTTCTATAGAAGCCCACGCATTAGCATTTTTTTCAGTGACTGTTTTTGCGTATTGATACGCGGTTCTGCGTTTTCAGCTATTCGTAAACCGCTTGCGTTTAATCGCAGTGTGTTCTAAGCCATCTATCTCGAAAAAATAAACCACTTTACTATTGGTAACGTTTCTGTTAATTTCAAAAATTAGCTTCCATGGTCCATAGGTGAGATGTACCTACCATAAGCCTTAAACACTTTAATAATGCACTGTTTCCTTCCTTTTAAACAACAAAACTAAACTAGGTTTAACTGAATATAAATAAGAATAGATCTAGTCTTTTATTCATTAGAAAATTGGCTAACTGCGCGTTTGTTTGTTTTTGGCAATTGATCAATTTTCAATAGGTGCCTTGTACCTAGGTAGAAATGTATATTGGTACATAGAATAAATTTTTAGCAGGCGCTATTTCATAAATATGTTTCTTTTTGTAATAACTTTTTATGAGATCTTCCTCGGTCTGTGTGGGTACCAAATAGGTACAAAATATTGGCATATTCGAAACCACGTAGGTACTAAATACCTATATGAACAAAGATACCAAACAGGTACGAAATAATGAGGGTAGTTTAGTGTAAATCTAGCCGTGTAGCCCCGGCATTGAATAGGGCTACCTCATCTCTTCCTGTAAAGAGCGACTAAGGGATCTGAGGCAGACTAGCAAATCTTAAGTTCTCTCCGCGCGGTGGCGGATAAACTGCTTGGTCTCTAGGAGTGTTGGTGTCAGGCAGGCGGCCGGCCGTACAAATATTGCCAAATCTATTTGCAGAAGGTATGGTCAATAATGACTTACCTACTGCGCCGCGCCGACCCCAAATCAATTTGGGGTTCAGCGGACCCCGGGCTCCCGAGAAGGATGCAACCGGGAACATCACTCGGATGAGAAGAAGTTTAGTGTAAATCTGTTACATGGTCCAACCAAGCTTACGGAAACACTTTTAGGCCACCACCCCTTCAGAGTCATCATTTTTGCGGTGGAACATGTTTTCATATGATTACTACTTCCTTCCGTATAAACTCCGTCCGTTGTCCATAGATTAAATTCATTTGCAAGTTTTGACCCTTACCAATAAACGTTGGAGTTTTAGAAAATTCTGTTCCAGCAGGGTTCAAACCCGCTACCCGTAGATCACCGTTTTACTGTGCTTACCACTCGCGCTGCGCTATACCCTACATCTAATACCAGAATCTACATACAAAGACGAAGAAAGTCGCTGTGCTTCGTTCAATGAACAGGTAACAGGAAAAACAAACGCTAAATGTTATTGGTCTGAGATCAATAACATTTAGATTTAGATCAGATCCGTTGTATGTTACTACTCGAAGGCAAAGGATAATATTCCGTATTTCAGAACAATAAGGTACAACGCTTAATTCAATTTTTTGGATAAAATAAAACAAGAAAATTGTTGTGTTCAAAACACGGTTTTTTAACTTTTTATTGAAAAATATCTGACGTTTAAAGGTGTTGAATGTCGTCAATTGATACAATACAACGATGCCACTCAGTTTTGGCACAGACAGTGACCTGCCCACCGCTGGGCACAAGCGTTCCCACATTACAAGCGATGCGTGAAGCGAGGGATATAACTGTCACCTTAAGGGGTATATATGTATAACGACCTAACCTCAAAATCCCTGTCGGATTTTAATAAATTGTCACCTACAAACGCTTTGAACAAAAATATTCAAAAACGTCACGATATAATCGAAAATTTCAATGTACCCGACAGAGATTTTGAGTTTAGGTCTTATATACTCCTTAGAGGCCAGCGAAGAGATATTCCATACAAATATAATATACCTATATTTTCCACCATTGGGTTTTTAGGCAATGTTTAGCGATACAAGAAAAAAAATCGTACATAAAGCTCTCTATTTGTATAGATTTCGCTGTTGCGTAAATATCGCGTTAAATATTTCCCAGATGAGATGTGTGAGCGGGACAGTCTGATATTTACGCAGGACCGACCAGGGGAAATACAGAATTTAATGTACGTATTTCTTCATGACTCACGACCGCCCTTTACTTCTCTATTCGTATCCTTTTCCCACAATATTAACTTGATACCAAATTAAACTTTGATTTGAATAGCTACAATTTCGTTTCATGTAAGAATATTTTGGAAAAAAAAAATACGAATAGAAGAAAATACCAAAATGATTAATATTCTGTTAACCATTTTGATATTAGGTACATTTGTATGAAAAATACTACCACTGGAGGTTTTTAATTTTTAAGTCTCTATATTTTTACTGTAAATAAAAGAAAAAATCAGCACAGAAAAGGGACTTTACCGTAACGAAACGCTTCATAAATGGCTAAACTTAAGACATATGACATTTTTTTTGGTGAAAAACGTCAAAGCGCCTTTACAAACTGCCTGTTTTTATGGTTGGTCCCCAATCGGCGTCGATAAATTTAAAATTGTTTAAACACGATGATGTGACAATAAAACCAATAAAGACCTATGAAGAAATTGTAGTATTTTGCACCGTGACAGTAATACCCTCACAAAATGAATAGATAAAAAATACTTCTTTTTAAACAGTTCCTCTTCGTTCATAAGTAATTGACTCTACTTATATTTTAAAACAATTGCGTTTTTTAGTTAAACAATGTATGCGGTAACGGAATTTAGGCGCAGATTTTCGATAGTTATAAAAACGTGCGATATAATTTGAAAAAAATGTATGAAAAGAAGTTTGTTTTTCTGATTATATCTCGCGTTCTGTACTAAGTTTATCAAATTACTGTATTCTCTCCACATATATACCTTCAGTCTTTATACATTTGAACGACTGCGCAGGAGTTTTGTCAAAGTATCATACATTCATTCATGGACATCTGCCTTAAAATTGACTTAAAAACTTTAGGTTTCGATTACATTTGTCGTTTTAAGAAACAAAAGTCTGTAGGAAAGCCCTTTGGTTATGATTATTTTAAAACTAAAAAAAATATTAATAAAAAAATACATTACAATGTTTAAAATTGTTTAAAATAAACTTCCTAATACATTCACGAAATAAGATACAGATTGATGTAAAAAATTTCATACATATTTTGTAAAAAAATTCGTGAATACGAATAAACATAGGTTGAATTTCATAAAACAAATATCTTGACAAAACTCCTTCGCTTTACATACCGTTGGTAACACACACATTTTACAATTCACATTTTTAAGGCAATTTTCTATAGAAACCCTACACAATAGATGCCGAAGCACACGGCTCTATACGGAGGTACAAAGCTGCTCTAGTCAAAATAATTGAGCTTTATCAAATAAAACATCTAAGGGGAAGGTAATTCATAAGTCTGCTTCGGATAGAAACCAACTTTCGGTTCCAGAAACGTCACTGTGCCTTAACCACTGACCTCCATGGTACTCGCTCAAATCGGCACAAATATCAACTTTCATTTTGTATGGTATACCAATTCCAGCGTACTTGTATAGTTTTCATGTCAGTGGCCTTAACGTATAAGGAAAAGTGACGTTTTCGACAAAAGCGAAGTCAGTTATGTCAGAAATGTCACTGTGCCGTATAAACTTATACAGTAACAAAACTGACGTCCAAATGCTGTTAAGCAATTCTTTCAAAACAATTTCAAAGCAAACTCTCAGCTACAATTACCAAATAAAAACCACACTACATTGAGTATATTATGCAATTAATGAATAAAGGACGGATTTAAGAGAGGGTCGTAATGAATCGCGAGCAAGAGAGGGATTCTAACTACTGAATCACGACCGTAGTGAGTGATCCATTATGATCGAGTCACGACCGTAGCGAGTGATTCAAGTACGGATTTACATTGCAGGCCATGAGTCACTCGCTTCGCTCAGGATTCACACCTTAAAACTAGCACTTGAATCACTCCCTACGGTCTTGATTCAGTCGTTAAAATCCTTCACTTGCTCGTGATTCATCTGTGGGTCTCGCATCCGTTCTTTATTCACTAATTGCATAATATCCTATTGACCCCACCCTTGAAACAAAGTCGACCGTATTCTAACGGTTTAAGGTTCAAAATGGATCCAAGGCACAAGGATTAGATTCCTTTTGCAAAAGCGATTGGTGTATTCATCAAAAGCTTATTTCGCACGGCTTAAGGCCTTTTCAAGAAGCGACGCGTGTGCAGACCGAATTAAGACGAAATACAATCAAGGGAAATGTAGATTTTTATATATATAATTAAATTCCCTATATTGTATATAATTCGACCGTTTCTATAGGCTAGTGTGCGTGACATGTTATACATATATACATAATCATTACATATATGTTATATACATGCGTATAGAAAACACAAATCACTTAGAATTCACCACAACCGATTTACATTTTAACAAATGCCCGAATTTCGTGGAAATGGCCCCGTGTTACAACAACTAGTGTTGGGACACGGGTCTAAGTTATATCGAATATCGATACTTTTTCTTTTTACATCTAAAGGCGTTAAACGAACAACACACGCCCACATATATATCATCTTCCATACATAACCATAACGTACGACATAATAAAACATTTCAACCAAAACAAATGAAAAAAAAAAAGTATAAACAGACCCCCGTACCACGTTCAAATGAGTACACGAACGTGGTAGAGGGATACCCCGAATATAGTACGGGGTTTAGGCCTTTTCCAAAGGATATTTTTTTGTGATTTTTTTGTATGTTATATTTGTTTCGAAAAACGTATCTACATCACAAATTATAAAAGCTGTATTGGAAAAGGACACAATTACCTAGAAATTTCTATTTACATATTTATTTACATTATTTATTCGTGGAGTGGACCTTTTTTAACTGCATTATTTTTGAACGTGAATTTTAAACTCAATAATCAAACTGGGTGAGCGAGCTACATTTTAGGACACTTCGCCACTAACATCTGGTAAATGGCGGCCAGACGCTCTTAATTACAACGATTACATTTTTAAATATTTAAGAAAGTACTGAATAGATACAGCCTGTTGTTGGCGGGCTATGGGCGTTTTGATTTTAATGGCTGTATATCATAAAATAATAAGTTTCTTAGACTTTTTGTGAAAAAAAAAGATGTGAATGTCATCGTCCACATTTGGCGCTACCCAGGAAGCACCGCGAGGAGGTTATGGACTATGCTCCCCTTGTTTGCCATTGTTACAATAGAATCCAGATTATCCGGATATATCCCGATCATCCGGATATATTCCGAGTATCCGAATCGGTTAACAGTTCGTATGTATTTTTGATTACATGGATAGAATTAGATATACCTTTCGTCTGTGATACTTAAAATTAGTAAATGGCGGGTCTGTGGCGACCTGATTTCAACTGTCAGTGCATTAAAGGTGCCATTTTTTTAATTCTCAATAGAATATCTCTGATGTTAATTCGGATCGTTAAAATTCTATAAATATACGAAGAAGAAAACATATTAAATTACTTTATCAATTTTGATTTCATGTCATTTTGAGCACTTAACCGATATGCAAAATAAAGTAGGTATCTACTCGGGATTTAACTCCGATAGCAGGCTTCAGATTCGGCCAAATTTGACCATATAACAGCGTACACATGTTTTAAAATTCTCGGTATTGGCACAGAAGTGGTTTTTGCTGAGTGGTTAACAAAAATTAATAATGCTAAGACACGAAATTATTCGGATAATCTAAATTCTACTGCACTTTCTACGAATCCTTAGGCTTTAAGTTTAAATATGATAGAATATTTTATAATACATTTCTTTACATTAATCGCGATGATCGATATATTACATTTTGAATTGTGCAAATCTGATGATGAACAAATGAACTAGTCTTTTTTTCTTTAAATATAATATATGTATATACGTATCCATATATTATATATACCTTATATCTATCATTTATTGTCACTCCTACGAATGCATCACTCACGCGATTAGCACAATATTACTTCATATAAGGCAGTTTTTTAGATATTATAACATAACTATACATTCGATTTGGTTGCCTCCATGTTTCAAAAATATCGATAAATGTAAATTATCGACATTGTTGTTGTGACAACACTATTACGTAAATATTATTTATGGATTTATGGATGGATCTGTTATTTTATTTTAAAGAATGCAATTTTGAAATAATATGTACTTTCGTAACGGGATTGCAAGGTTTTATTTAATTTAAAGTATTTATATTTTAATAACCAACTGAAGAATAAACTCAGAAAAAATTAACTTTGGTGAAATACTTTTCTTAAAAATTAGGTTTTTTGTATGTATCATATTTTAATCAACAAAAATCTACGTTTTTGCTTGAACAAACAAAACATATTTAAAACACGGAGGCTTCTATTTTTACAACTATTTATACATCTAAAAAGTATTTTAGACTCTAAATAAATAAGGCGTTGAGTTCAAAATACCGCGGCGACGAGTCGCGGCGTCTTGAGCTGACGAGAGATAATGTTGTCGAAAGATTCGTGTAGGTATTTTAAGAAAATTATAAAAATTTAATATGAACGTGCTATTTTTTCTTCTTAATTAGCCTTTGAAAAATATAATATCTGTGTGTTTCCTACATGAGAGCCGGCTTATTTCGTTTCTGCTTAAAATTCTCCGTGTTTCGATACGTATCAAATAAAAAAAATCCGGTAAAATTTGGAGAATACCATTTTGCAATTGTAATAATGTTGAAATTAAATTTAGGACAATTCTGATATAGAAATTATCCCCTGTAACCCAGATACAGCGACGGACCTTTTAAAAGGTCTCTATTTTCCGGATTTTCCAAGAGAGATCGATTTTTTTAATGATTTTTTTTCAGTTTTTTTAAGACAATTACAGATACCTGATTCACGTCAAATTTAATTGTTTTTTTAGTTGGCATAAAGATGAGAATTAAATATTACTGCACGGCTAATTAAGTTATTTTTTATGTAGATAATTCAAATAATTATAGTGATTTGCTTACATCGTTTCGTTCGTTTTTAGTACTGTTCATTTTTGGTATTATTGAAGAATTCAATTTGTTTTTATAATAAAAAAACTAGAGTACTTAATTTTTCAAAACGCCCCACACAAATACCTCGGACAACTAAATAGGAATCTACCTAACTATAATACAAGCTCTTCCCCCGACTTTACATACTTACATACATACAAACTTGCACACAATCATACACTATACATATCTTCACATCACGTGCTCGATCCAAATACAAAATAACTAATGAAAAACACGACATTTCAGAAACGGTATATAAAAACACTCGATGATTTTGATTTTCAAAAATTACGACCCTTTCGACGATATTTTTCAAAATTACAATCGGTTTCAAACACAACTGTGATGTCAATGGATATATAATTTCATTTTTTTTGGAAACATGAATTTTTCACTGACGAGTAATATTGATAGAAAGATAACTTTTCGCGAAAATAAGTTTTACATTAAAGTACTTTTAATGGAAAGAAAAATGTAGTGGAAAATATCATTAATTTTTCTGTAGTGAAGAGCTTATATTTGACCAAATTGATCCATTTAGATACAAACTCAGAACAAAATCGTTTGTTTTCTAATATAGACCAATTTCATAATATTTTAGCCCGCAGAGTAAGCATTTGGAGTAAAAATAGCATGTTCCAATTAAGTTATTAAAATACAAAAAACCAATTATAAATAAATCTAAGATACATTTTACACACATACAAATGTCTTTAAAATTATTTGTCATCCGTATTAAATAGAAAGTCTAAGTGTTTCAATTTCGTATGGAATTTTAATTGTTATATCGATGGTTACGAACAACACTAAATAAAACACTTTGAAAAACTAAAACCAAAATAGGAAAGTCTAAAATCGAAATTTGGTGGACAGGTGTAAACAGCGTTTTTTTGGGATTTCCCACGGAATTGGGATCTACGCGAGAAAAATACTAGTAGCAACTACTACTTGTAGTTACTAAGTACTACTAGTAGTAACTAATATTAGTATAGTGTTTTTATTATAATTCCATACAAAATTGATTCATTCATACTTTTGTGCCAATTTTCCACGCAGAAACAAATGACTGGAGTTATCTTTGCTCCGTGAAAGAATTGGCCTTAATCTATAATATAGATCGACACTCAAGTCCGGACTTAGTTAAATCTAATACTAAGTAATCGTTGTCACTCTCTAAATCACTTGAAAATAACGAGAGAAACCGGGTGTTAGCACTAACTATAGGAATGGTAACGAACTTGAACAATGACACGAAGATTCCGTTTGAATTTTGAGTAGTACATTTATGGAATTATAAAAAAACATAGAGAAAATACATTGTATATTTCGTAATTGATTTTTTATGCTCTAGGCATATCTACTAGAAATATTTAAAGAAAAATACTTCATGAAAAATTCAACCGCGGAGAGGTTTGAACTCGCGTCTTTGGGTCTGTATCCTATCGTCTTAACAAACTAGACTAGTTGGGAACTCGCATGGTCTAGTAGGGTCTGGTCTAAGACGCTGCGGTACAGACCCACGAGTTCAAACCTCGCCGCGAGTGAATTTTTTGAAAATGTGTTTTTCCTTAAAAATAATTCTAAACATTGCATAGACAGGTAGTTCTTTTCTTAAAGGCAAGTTTTCAATGTGCAAGGTATGCATGCAACTTGTACGGAAAGGTATGACATAAATTCAATACGCGCTAAAATTCTAACCTTCTTTGAAACCGAGTCTCGGTATTGGCCAAAACTACTTAGTTTTGGCTGAGTGACCTAATCTCGGTACAAATACTGTCCAGTGGTTAATTTACGTACGGTGTATGCCGTCACGCTTGCGTACAAGTTTTATGCACAACTTGTATTTTGCCAATTGCCCACTGGCAGTAAATCTTGCAATGCAAGTGCTAGTCTTGCCTTGTAAATTTTATAATGTTTTTCAAGCAAAATTTAACATCAAAATCCATAATAGTTATTTGAAAATGCCCAGAAACATTAATGATTATGAAAAATTAGCATTTTCTTCAAATAAAAAGTGTTTTTTTAGTTCACTCTGAGCCTAATGACCGAATGACAGATTGAATGAACGATCTATTAAAATATTGCTTTTATTTTACAGCCATATTGGAATTTCACAACGTTTTTTTTATAATTAAACATTTATAAATAAAGAAATCAGTCAAACTGATTGTCTTTTCTGTGTTTTAGAAACAAAAAAGCATTGACTAAGAAAATAAACGGAAGCAAGTTAGTCATTTTGACTAAGTTTAGTTATTTGGCAAGTTTTGTCAAGATTGGCACGTTTGCCAAAGTTTGGCACAGTTGCCCAATCTGGCATGTACCAGCTTAGCGCGCAGACTACAATAAAATAAAATAAATAAATTCAAACGTTTAAAACGCACCAGGCGTTTTAAAAACCAGCGTTTTTTCAGTAAATAAAAGTAAATACATTAACAGATTTGTTATTTTCCGTTTTTTTCATAGAACTGAACAGAATTTGATAGAACAGAGTAGAAAAATAAATTAAACTCATGATTAGGACATCATTTGCTAGCTGTTTCCCGCGTAGATCCCGAATCCCGTGAGAACGGCGTGATAAAAACACGAATTAAGAACCTTCTACTGTGAAACTCATTAATTTCAGACATAAATAAGGTTAAAAAAATCATTTTCCATAGTCAATGCTTATTTTGTCTCGTAAAAGAAACTAAATATTTACCATTGAAGTTAATTTGGTACTACATTCGTACCCATATTCAAGTAAAACCGACTGTTTTGATGGCTCTATATGGCAAGTTAGTTCTCAAATGAATAAACCAATATTTTTATATAGAATTACGGTATTATAGATGTTTTTAGGTTTGGGGGTCTGGTAATTTTTTAGATATATTATAATTCGCTTAATCTGGACACTAGTGTATTTCTGGGCGAAAGTGACTGGTTTTCTTAGGATATTAATTAGACTGCCCAGTGGTAAAATAAGTTTTTTTTACAATCCGAACTGGGCACGTAATAAGTAATTGGCTTTATTTTACATATTTGTATGAAGAGTTGAAAATAATTACATGATTTAAGTGACTTTGGGCAAATTTACTCCTAGCCTCACTCAAAAACGCTGCTCAGCAGCTGATTAGTTAAACAAACGTTACTGAGTAAGGCAGTTTTTTTTTTAATTTTTAAGAATTCTTTTTTTTTTCTAACTACCCTACAACCCAGTTACTGCAATCGCAATAACGAGTAATTCGTAAACATTTAATTTTGTAAATCTTTCCGAAACTTTCTTAACCTTATTTTTTATTTATGTATACAAATATACAATAAATAAGAAATAAATACACGTTCAAAAGTAAAGTGCCCATTCGGATCATGTATTTGTGTTAAATACATGCGTTTTTAAAGATAAATGCTTTATTAATTATTTATATTTTTACATAATATATTTATACAATACTTACTACTTAAATAACTGAGCTTTTTGTGATGAAAACGGTTAAATTGACCGTTTGACTTTAAAGAAAACATTTACACAGTTTAAAAAATCATTTTCTGGTATATACCTAATAAATACCGAATAAAATAAAAGCCTAAAAATGCCATTTATTGCCCATGTTAAACCAATTGACGGGCAAACGAAAGCTGTGTCAATATAGGTATCCAGTTTGGCTTGTTTGCCAATTGTGGCATGTTTGCCAATTGTGGCTTGTTTGCCAATTGTGGAATGTTTGCCAATATGCTCAGTATAAATGTTCGAAATAGTAATTTTGACACGTTTGTAAGCTCCAATGTGTCCATGTTAATAGTTACAAATAATGCTCAATATGCCCAATTTGGCACCCCTGTCATGTTTGAGCAGGTAAATTTATTTACACGGACAAAAGATTTGGCATTTGTGCCAAAATTTTGCTCATTTTGTACGATGTTACATTACTGATTGAGAGCTTGCTCTCCGTATTGACTATTCTGTGGTAATAAAACGGAGCCGATTCAACGAACAAAGACCTATACCCATATTTAATTGGCAAATAAAGTAACTATGGCCTAGCTAAACGGGTTGTACCTAAACTCGACATGCCCTTTGAAAAACAAACAAAGTAGGTACCTACAAAATAATAGTTTCAATTTTTCCGGGACTTTGAGTAACTCGGAGAAATGTAACTCCAAGTACTTGACATGTAAGTTTAATTATTTTTTATTTCACATATTTTTTTGGGTGCCGTGCCCAGTCCAAACTGTCTCATACTAGATATATTCCGTTTTTTAATTGTAGACTACGATTTGACACATTTTCTTGAAGAAAATATGTCAAATAGGTCAGATTATAGTCTGAAATTAAAAAAACGTACTATATACGTCGATTTCAATTGTAGACTACGATTTGACACATCTTCTTGAAGAAAATATGTCAAATACGTCAGATTATAGTCTGTAATTAAAAAACGTACTATATACTTCGTTGTTTTTTAATTGTAGACCACGATTTGACACATCTTCTCGAAGAAAACATGTAGAATACGTCAGATTACAGACTGAAATTACAAAACGTACTACGTAGACTACGATTTGACACATCTTCCTAAGAAAATATGTCAAATACGTCAGGTTATAGTCTGAAATTAAAAAACGTTTAGCTGGGTGGTGATCGGTAGAGTGTTAATG